>CM067369.1:85999617-86044875 GCA_034401795.1 Chaetoderma sp. LZ-2023a
CTGGCTTATAATATTATTATTATTCCTTGTTTTACGCTGCACAACCTCGTTTATAACTCTTGATTACTAAGAGGTTCTTTGAAGCTCAACTACGTGTACTGCCTCCGTCTGGATTTGTTGGTCTCATTTTCTGACACTCCTCTTTGACTGCCATTCACACTTTCTTTTCCAGGGCAAACTTTTGGCCAAAATTAAATTACGCAAAAAGGATGACCTCATTTGGCTATTCTAACAGTCACCAATAGAGAGTGGTGATGGAGAGAATGCCAATAACTAATGCAGAATTATCAATGAAGCTGTCAGATTGGGATTTTCACATTACATGTTTTGGGAGAGTGTTGCATACGGCATAGCGAAAGCATATAGCCTAACTACCGAAAAAGCCAAAGAATTCAGAAATACTAGATTCCTTCTAGGAATTGAGCTTCCCATCACAATCCCAGCCAGATGACAACTGTTCATGTGTGGAGATTTAAACTCTCAGCTAGGTAAACTTGGCAATGCGACCAAAAATTCAGGACTTGTTTCATGCATTGGGTCATACGGAGAGGGCACATGCAACAGAATGTCATATTTACTACAAACATGGCTTTCAAACACCCATGCTGTTAGCGGACAACATGGATAGGACACATTGCTGATCACAAAGCCCCAAAAGGTTCTAAGGTTACAACAGCAGTCTTCAACCAAATAGACTTCATACTATGCAAAACAGAAGCAAACCCCCTACTGCGGGATGCTTGTTCCTATGGAAGTGCAGACCTCAATTCTGACCATAAGCCAGTTGTTACATGCCTTAAGATGAACCATCTCTACCTGATGTATAAACGCGATACCAGTTAGGAGAGTAGAGTCACCTACACCCTACCCAAGCTCATCAGCGACACTGACACTCAAATGTCATGCAAAAAGTCCCTTAGGGAGCAGATAGCCAACATCGATGTCAGCTCCGATCTAAATGACGACCTAGCCAAACTACTGAAGTATATGGAATCATCAGCTACCAGCACACCATAGGAGTTCTAAAAACAACCGAACTAGGAATACTGATGACCCTGTAATAGTAAAACTTTCAGCGGAGCAGAAAGCATTACGGCTGTGCATCTATCAATGTGGCCAAAGTGAAAAACACACCAAACTATGCATGGAATGCAATAGCATTCTGTACCACATCAGCAAATGTTTAAAAGATCTTGCTATTCAACAAGCAGACCTGAAAAATTGGCATGTATCTGGACCTGATGGCATGAGCAATGAACAAGTGACATTATCTCAAAGCAGATCATCCACCTAATCAATTCAGCTTTTATGCACCACCTTCCTATCGATGCTGTAGACGAAGGCACCATTAGCGCACTACCCAGACCCAAGAAGCTAGCTGGGGACATTTGTGCTTCTCAACAGCATACAGAAAATCCTATTCAATGTCTATTCCGCATCTGAGACCAGATCGATTACTTCACTGGATCATGTCAAAGTGGCCTTAAACGTGGACGCAGCTGTGCAGACTGTATGGGCTCAACGTATGCTTGTGTCAGTAGTCATGTCCAAGCACTGGGATTTCCACAAGATGGGCATTGACATGTCACGAGCCTTTGACACAATTAAGCACTCAAAGATACTAGATGTACTATGCCAGGCCAGAACACAGCAGAATATGACCAATAAATTGGCTTATGACAAAGGTGACTATTCTGCATTACAGTCAGCTCTAAGTATATTAACTGGAAAGTACATTTCCAGAACAACTCCCTCGAAGAATATTGGATGAATTTAAAAAATCTAAACTAAATATTTTAAAAACAATAATACATATAGACCACCATGGTTAGACAGAACGGCGAAAGTGTAAAAGGTATTTGCAATCAAGAAAGGCAACCAATTATAAAAAAATTTCCAGTATACGCAATCACGTGAAACAATTCTGTAAAAGGGCAGTTAAAAAGTATGAGGAAACTAGCTAAAAAAAACCCACAGACCCCCCTTGTGGGTTGGTCTGTTGTTTTATTAACCACTATAAAAACATACTTACCGTTCAATCACTACTTGCTAAATCAATTATCTGCATTTAGCTATCAGAATAAAATTTTTATGCCTGCATACACACCTCCCCATGCCTATTCCTGTTAAAATGAACCCTCAACCAGGCTATTGGTTAAGTCCATCTCCAGCATACTGACAGCTATAGACTGGCACCAGTCTATACTCACCCCATAGTGATGCTTGTCACTAAGCGCGCTTGCGCATGCGCACTGGAGCCCAAATAGGAAACAGATTCACTTTTCTAAATTTAAGTGCTAAATATTAAAGGCCAATTCTCACATCTTACCACGCGGGGTGGCTGAGGCCGAGTCGTAGTGATTGAACGGCAAGTATGTTTTTATAGTGGTTAATAAAACAACAGACCAACCCACAAGGGGGGTCTGTGGGGGATTGTTATTACACCACAAAAACATCCATTACCGTTCAATCACTACTTGCTAAACCTGTAGATTTGGTCAGTGCCCCATTTAAACATTAGGTGGGAGGAGATTTAAGAATCAACAAACAAGGATAAAAATCTTACCAATCTTATCCAAATGTTAATAACAAAACATAATAGTGCATTTAACTCAATCACACCTTGATTAACAAATAAGGAAAACTTGAACTTAAAGAAATAAATAAAAACCAAAAGAAGACTCTCACCATTTCCCACAGATGCACAGTCCTAACGAAAATGGTGGAAAGTGCTTGGTAAATGGTCTTCGACTTTTTTAGTTAAAAATAGTAATGTTACGAAAGAAGGAGGCTGCTGCACTCTGGTCTTTGAGATAAAAGGATGTAAAAGTGGATTCAGATTTCCATCCTGCCACCTGCATGACCTCATCTAAAGACGGACCGTCAAGAGCGAAAGAAGTAGCCATACCTCTAACGCATGGGCTTTAATCTGGGAGAGATTAATTTGATCCGGTGAGGCTATCTCGTAACAAAGCTTAATTGTCTCACAATTCCATCTGACAATCGTAGATTTTGAGACCGGCTTAGATAACTCTTCCGTGTAGGAAACCCATAAATGGGATGAATCGACTCTTAAAATCAGTTCGCTGTTTGTAGTTTCTTAATGCCCTAACAGGACACCAAAATTTATCGGATAGCGAAAAAGACGATAAAGATTTTAAAATGATCGGACTAGCAGGAAAGCGGTTAGACTGAGTTTAGATAAAGTCCCTTCTGAGATATAAAACCAAACCGTCTCCTGAAACTATAAATCTATCCTTTTCAGCAGAAAGAGCATGAATTTCTGAACGCCTTCTAGCAGAGGCAGCAGCAACAAGAAAAAACAGTTTTGAGAGTTAAAAGCTTAATACTGATAGAAGAAATAGGTTCAAAATGGCGACCTGCCAAAACTTGAGGAACTAAAGCCAAATTCCAGGAAGGTAAAGGCATAGCAATCGAAGGACGAATATTACCTAGACCTCTAATAAAACTATTAAGAGTCTTAGTATCCTTGACATCAGCATTCAGAAGACAAGGAAGGGAAGACGCCAGAGAAAATCTATATCCCCTGCTGACAAATGTAAAGAATCAAACAGATAGGATAAAAAACCTAATACTTGTGGTATAGAAACAGAATCGGGCACGAAACCTTGGTCTGAAAACCACTCACCAAAAAATTGTAAGTCGACCCTTGTAAACTCGACAGGTCGATTCCCTTCTGGCAGAGTCAATAATTTCCTGAGATCTTGAAGAAGCCTTATTCTCGAGGACCTCAGTTTCGAGATTCTCCAAACGCACAGATTGGAAATTTCTGGATTTGGATGCACACAAAGACCTCTTACTTGAGATAGAAGATCCCGGGATACTGGAAGAAGACGAGGGAAGTCTACCAGAAGATCTAGAAGGTCTATAAACCAAATCCTCTTGGGCCAAAAGGGAGCTATCAGAAGAACCTCGCAATCTTGGTCCTTGACCTTCTTCAAGACTAACGGAATCAAATTGTTGGAGGGAAGGCATAGGCGAACATTCCTGTCCAGAACTGAGACAGAGCATCCACCACCAGAGCTTGCCTGTCCGGAAAAGGAGACATGTAAGAGGAGATCTGGGCATTCAGAAAGGTCGCGAACAGATCTACTAGAGTGCGATACATAGGACTGAAAAATGCTCTGAACCGACTTCTTTAACTGCCACTCTGTGTGGGCGAACTTGCTGGGACGTGGCAGTTGGTCCGCAAGCAAATTCAGACTGCCTGGGACATGGAGTACACTAGAAAAATCTGCCTCTTGCGACACCACAAGATAAGATTCCACACTTCTAGACAAAGGAGAGACGACTTTGTACCTCCCTGCCTGTTGATACAAGACACGACTGTCGAATTGTCCGACCGAATCGAGACTTTGAGACCTATTACAAGATCTGACCATGAAAGGAGCGCCTTCTTGACAGCCCACAACTCCAGAATGTTGATATGGGCTATCGACTCCTCCAGGGACCAAAGGCCGGAAACTGACAGGGAGTCCCAGACTGCTCCCCAACCCTCCTGGGAAGTGTCTGTGAAGATAATCGCCTGAAGGGAGGACTTTACCAGTGGAACATCCATCAGAAGCAGAGAATGATCTCTCCAAAAATCTAGATGAGGGATCAAATGTTCTCTGATGGGAATATGATGTTAAATAGAGTGGACTGACTGCTTCCAAAGAGACATTAAATACATTTGGAAGGGTCTTCTCATCAGCGCCGCCCAAGGAATTACTTTTCTACACTGACCATCAGTCCTATCACTCTTTAAAAGAATCTGGCTCTTACGATGGGAGAAGACAGGATTTCCATTGCCACTGATAAAGCCTCTATCCTTGGATCTTAGGAGAAGACTAGACCCTGGGCCAGCTCGAAAGAAACGCCTAGATGTGTAAGGATATGAGATGGAACTAGGCATGATTTCTTTAGATTTAAAATCCACCCTAGGTTGCATGCCAGACTGTAAACCTCTGCAAGAATTCCTGAGAGAATTGAAGAAGACTTACTTTACTAACCAATCGTCTATATAAACGTGGAGATGGATAGAACGACGGTGAAAATTTCTGCCACGGCTGAGACTATGCGAGAAAAAGAAAAGGAGCCATGGTCAGGCCAAAAAACATGACGCGAAACTGCCAAACTCGATCTTAGTAAGCAAAACTCAGGAATTTACTGAAGGAAGGGTAAATGAAAACATGAAAGAAGGCGTCATTTTGGTCCATGGAAACGACCACATACCCTGATCTAGACTGGAAAAGATCTGGGAGATGGTCTCCATCTTGACTTGAGAGTAAGAATCATGAGACTTAATCATGACATACCCCCTTGTTAAATTTAAATTAATGCAGATATGAATGTTTCAGAGTGAATAGAGATCATTTTACTAAGATTTAATGAGAGGGTAGGAAAACCTACCCTAGGCTGAACGCTCTCATGAATGTATAAATTCCTTAGAATTAACATAATTCACAAAGAAAACTAACATGATAATGACCAAATTGTCAATTGAAAAGACCAGAGGAGACAAGAAAAAAGGAATTAAAAGAGGAAAGAGCCAACACAAAAGAAGGAAGGTCTATAGAAAATTCGTCTTTAAAAAGAAGAGAAAGAGTCTAAGCAATCCACCAGAGAGACAGGGACCAGTCATCCGAAGAGACCCTGACTGGACAAAATCTCCTCATCCCCGACCGACTAGGGAATAGAAGAATAAGAAGAAGGATTAGGAGATGAAGAAGAAAAGAGATGAGAAGAGTCACCAGAGGCCATAGAATCAACAGTTCAAATGGAAAGAGGAGAGCAAGTCCTCATGGAATCTAGAAGGTTAGAAAAACGTAAAGAATCAGAAAAGGAAAAAGATTGATCAGAAGGAATGTGAACAGATACACCATCCTGACCAGAGGACATGGAAAGAATAGAGAAAAAAGCTGACATGAAAGAACGAACAAGGGACGAATCCTTAAAAACCGAAAACAATGAAAAAAAACAGACCTTAATCAACAATTAGAAACTCAAGTTCAAACGCGAGAACGACAGAAACAATCAGATTAAGATGATCAAAAGAGGAAGAAGAAGGAGGAAGAGAGGAATAAAGAAGAATGGAAGATGAAGAGGAAATAACAGGACCAGAAGATCCCTGGATAGGATAGATAGACGATGAAATACGGGAAAACCCCAGAGGAGGGAAAAAAGAAGAAAGACAGAAAGAGAGAGAGAGGAAAGAGAACATGACTAGTAGAAAACTTTAGCAGGAGAAGGAGCAGAGGATGAAGGAAGAGACCTATACTTATCTTACTCATTATATTAAAGAATTAGAACCAATATTATCATCATGTAAAGACGGCTGTCATTGAGATTGATATGCTAATAAAAGGAATGATTGATAGAATGAGAATGAATCCCGGGAACATCTGGATGTTAAATACACAAAACACTAATACTTGATTATGAATAAACACTATGGGATGAAAACACAAAACAAAACTGAAAAACAGAGGCGATATAAAATCTAAGCAAGAAGACTCACCTAGACCATGACTGTAACAATGCAGAAGAAAAAACTCTGCTTTTATTCCTTCTTCCTTCACCATAATCTTATTTCTCTATTCTCAGCGTTTTCTAGCTCTTCTAATCATTAATCTTAGAGCCATTCTCTTCCCTATAAATCCACAACTGAAACTATTCCTTTCAGCGCCTGTCAGAATTAGACTAAGAATTACGCTAGAAACGGGGATTTTCTTCAAGAAAATAGCTCCCTTTGGATAAAATAAATATGTCAACCTGCCGACATAAGAGGAAAAAAGAGCGCGAAAAAAGGCTGAACGGCCCGAAGACAACTGGCCATCTAAAGTTGGATCAAATTAAAAACTAATTTTAATTGCGACATCTAGACATGCGTAGAATACAGACTGACTTATCGACTGCAACAAAAAAACCATCCGGCAGAGTCTTTAATTACGTTGAAATGTTTCACTGATAAAAGAATAAATGCTGAATATCTACAATTTCAAGAGAGACTTCAAGACTGACAATGTCTCGGAATTAATATTTCAGCAATTAAACATTCCGATTTTTAAAAGCACTTACTGAAATAAAACTAACCTGGAATCTCAGTAAGAGCTATCACCGGAAATCCAAAAAAGGAAAAAATAGGAAACGGAAATGCGCAAACCGGAAGAAGACAACCGAAAACTGAACCCAGATGTACAGTAAAAAAACAGAATAAACAAAAGAACCGGAAATACGCAAAACCGGAAGTCAGACCGGATACGGAAAAAACGGAGGTAGACCCAGAAAACAGAAGTAACCCCTGTCCAGAGGACGGAAGTCTATCCGAGTCTGAACGACCCGGAAGTACACCTCTAGAAACAGAAGCAGAAGTGTACAGACAGGAATCCAAACCGGAAGTGGAAGGAGTACACAGACCCGGATATCCGGCATCACCGGAAGCGCTGCAAAAACCGGAAACAGAACTAGGAACCGGATCTTGAAGACCCGGATGTCCTACAAAAAAGGAAGACATACTGGAAACGGATGGAACGGAAGTAATAACCGGATCTTGACGACCTGGATTTCCTGCCAAACCGGAAGTCCTACCGGAAACGGACGCCAGAGAAGAAAGAACCGGATCCTGAAGACCCGGATGTCTTGCTAAACCGGAAGTTAAAACGGAAAAAGGAAGTAAACCCAAGTCCAGAGGACCCGAGTCCACCACAACGGAACCGGAAGAACTAGCAAGACTAGAAATCGAATTCTTGGCAATGGGCGATCTAGAAAGAACCTTGACGACCGGTACAATCGAAAAATTGGCATTTGCATAAGGTCCAGCCTTATGGACGTCAGCCTCAGCCTCCGCTACCACTGCTTGTGGGTTATGCCCATCACCCTCAAGTCTTAGGTGGATTTGACCCGGTGCACTACACGAGCCCACCTTCGAGAGCTTAGTCGCTCTAGACTTCTGCTTAGATTTCTTTTTCTTATCGAAAAATTGGCATTAGCATAAGTACCAGCCTTATGGACGTCAGCCTCAGCCTCTGCCACCACAGCTTGTGGATTATGCCTGTCAACCTCAAGTCTTATGTGGGTTTGACCCGGTGCACTACACGAGCCCACCTTCGGGAGCTTAGTCGCTCTAGACTTCTGCTTAGGAGATTTCTTAACCTGCATGGAGGTTAGAGGGATCAGTTTCCCCCATTTGCGGAAACGCCCGCTAGCCTTCGGGCTATCGTCAGAAGTTGAAGAAACATCCTGTTTCTTAGCTTCCTTAATAGCAGAAAATATCCTTAGCGGACTCTTAAAAACGAAAAAAGCGTAAAAATGAAGCAAACCGCTTAGAAAATCGTAAATGAAGACTAGAAACATAAAACGCACTTCTAAAAAGGCGGAAAAGTTCAAATTAGAAATCAAAATCCCTACCGACAAGAAAACAAACTTGCATAGGGATAAATGATAATCCTTATAATGCACTAGAGGTAAATTGATAAGGGCTCTTGGTTAAATGCTAGAGAATTAATATGATTAAGATGATATAGGCATAGTAATTAAGTTACCACGAAACGAGAACGCACTATTTTTTCTTTTAACTGAAAGTGATTAAGGGTTCACTGGAGTAATAGAGTGTTTTATATGATGATGACTTAGGCATATTAAAGTTATTACCACGAAAACGAAACCCACGAAAACCGGTAACATCTATATACATAGTTATAAAGTTCAACATAACCACGAAATAGTTCCAAAAACATAATTTTGGTAGGAGAGACTTCATAATAGGCAAATCTTAGCATGAGGAAGTGCTTCAAGTGTAAGCTGACACAGCGCAAAGCACAAAAAACTTAGACGAATATTTTAAGCAGTTGTTCTGCAAGCAGAATAATTGAAAAGTGGATCCGTTTCCTATTTGGGCTCCAGTGCACATGCACAAGCGCGCTTAGTGACAAGTGTCACTATGTGGTGAGTGTAGACTGGTACCAGTCTATAGCTGTCAGTATGCTGGAGATGGACTTAACCAGTAGCCTGGTTGAGGGTCCATATTAATAGGAATAGGCATGGGGAGGTGTGTATGCAGGCATAAAAATCTTATTCTGATAGCTAAATGCAGATAATTGATTTAGCAAGTAGTGATTGAACGGTAATGGATGTTTTTGTGGTGTAATAGCAACAGCAAATCTAATCCAAAAGTCATCCTGGCTTATGTAAATAGGCAGCTAAAATCCAAAGATAATGTAGGAGACTTAGAAGATCGCGATGGCAATATAATAACCACAACTGAAGGAAAAGGTCAAGAACTAAATTGTTTCTCCTCTAATACCTTCACCAATGAGAAACTAAATACTATCCCAACATTTACAACAGAGACCACAACAACAATAAACAATGTTACTGTCTCTGTTGATGACATCCGACAAAAACTCGCAAATCTAAAAACAAATAAATCTGCCTGGCCTGATGACCTGCATGCTTACACTTTACTTTAGACTTTGTAATAAACCTAAAGCTTATTGCTTAAAAGGACATATATTTTTGTAGATATCAAACTTCTTGTGAGACCGCAAGCAACTTTTGAAGGTAAATTCTAAATTGTGTCCTTGGTCTAGTGTAACAAGTGGAATCCCACAAGAAAGTGTGCTTGGGTCCATCTTATTCCTTATTTTTATAACTGATCTTTCAGATTTAGTTGATGGCTGCATCCGGATGTTTGCAGACGACAACATTATTTAGTAAGATAGTGGCTGCTGAGGATAGGGGTAAATTCCAACAGAATCTCAACAAATTATGTGAATGGTCCGATACCTGGTTGCTGAGGTTCAACATAAGCAAATGTAAAATAATGCTCATTGGAAATGGCAACCCTAACCACACATCAGGGTTCATACACCTTCAGCAGAATTAAAGTCCATACTTTTTCAAGACTCAATTTCAAATCTTCCAGACCTAATTTACGATTTTCAATCAGACAAAAAACAAACACAGTTACTAAGTTCATCATATTATCATATATAAACTTTATTAAACTTTATAAAACAACATATCAAAATAAATAATCAACTAACTTAACATCAGATAGCACTCATCACAGATAGAAAGATATACAGCACTCTATTTGTTGATGTGACAGTTAAAATAACTGGATACAATCATGGCAATTTTAATGTTGATATGGATGGATAGTACTCAGGAAAGACATTAAAAAAATTTTAATGAGTTTAAAAAAAAAAAATTTACCACTGGAATTACTGACATAGTGACCATGCCAGTCATTACAGCGATAAATCTTCAAAAATTGTATTTTCTTTTTATCTGCAATGGACATTTCTCAGGACCACTGCATACATACATCATGACATGATAAAACAAAGGGTTTAAGTGTAAATAGAAAATGTGCATTTGCAGGTCAGGAGAACACTTTTTTTGAAACTTTACCACTGGAATGACTGACATGGTGACCAACCCAGTCATTAGTGTGTTAAATCTTCAAAAATAGTCTTCTTGATCTGCAAATGGACATTTCTCAGGACTACTGCATACATACACCATGCCATGATAAAACAAAGGGTTGAAGTGTAAATAGAAAATGTTATAGAAAATGTACATTTGCAGGTCAGAACTTTTTTTGAAAATTTACCACTGGAATGACTGACATGGTGACTAAGCCAGTCATTACTGTGATAAATCTTCAAAAATAGGCTTTTCTTGATCTGCAAATGGACATTTCTCAGGAACCGCATATTGTCTAGGAGTGGCTCAGTGTTTTTCAGGATGCAAGCCAGATATGAATTTCATTACAGCAGCACATTTTTTGTTGAATATTTTGAAAGTAATTTGACTGGAAACTGTTGCTGCAATAGTTTCCAGTCAACTTATTTTCAAAATATTCAACAGCTATCCGGTAAAGCTGAGCTTGAGACACCAACATTCACTTGTTGAGGGCCACCCCCACCCCACCACCCCCACCTTAAAGGTGTCACACATATACCATACCCAGATATTCACCCCCATAAACTTGATTTTAAAAAGTATAATTTAGCCTAAATTACTTTCAGCTGTAAACAATATGATATCATATCATTGCTAGCTTTAGTCATAATTAAAACAAATTCTACAATGAGATAATTCCATAGTCTGCAATTCCATACCGAAAATTGTCTTAAATCTTGGCAGATCAGTGATTTTCAGTACCATACTGTATGCAATAAGTTTGGCCCATATTCGGTTCGAAATTCATACATATGGTCAGATCGGTATATGAATATGCTAATGAAGTATCAAGCTTAAAAATGTCTACCATGAAGTAATTTCATAGCACACAATTCCATGGCAAAAATTTGCACAAGTTTTGGCAGATCCATGGTTTTCGGTAGCCTACCGCCTGTAATAAGTTTGGCCCCAAAATGTCAGGTAGATATATAAATACGCCAATATAATATCGATTTAAAAAAATTCCACCGTAAAATAATTTTATAATACACAACTTAGTAGCGACCAAAAGTTATCAGATGCCAATAATTTATGTACCGATATATATGTACTCTGTTTTTAACCAGTTTTCGAACATCTAGCTATGCAGAACTCAATATGCATTATTATGTACTAGTGCTGTACAAGATATTGTACGATTCTACCATAAAATAATATCATAATTACCAAGTATGTCCATGTAGTTACTTATTCACAATATGTCCCCATTCAAAGATAGTTGGTTAAATTTAGCCACAATAGGTCCTGACATATTGCTTGTAATAGGTGTGGCTCCAGAATTTCACCGATATGTTTACATAGATATATATGATTGCGCTAATAAAGTATAGAGTTTAAAGAATTCTACCATGAAGTAATTTCAAAATACGCAATTTAGTCGCGACTTGCAGTTTTCAGATACTAATAATTTACTATATATTCAGTATCAGAATCTCTGTACTCGGTTTGTAACCAGGCTTTCGAACATAATACCATCTAGAACTCACTTGATATTGCACAATTCTATCTTCAAATATTTCTTGCAATAATGTGAAAATCTTTCTATATATCCTATAATTTAGCTCCAGGTAGAATCTGAATTATCAAACAAAAAACCCCAGAATGTACGCAAATGGTCAACAAGATGAACGGAAAGATAGATGGACTGCCCCAAAATAGAATCTGATTCTTCCTATAGCCCATAGCCAATCCTATCTAAGGCCGATGCCATTACAACCATCTTAAAGATATGACACTACCAAGAAACTATCATTATTACAATCGTAACCACCATCAACACTACATAGGAAATTAGGTAAGAAACTGTAAATGATAGTCAGAACCTATATAATATTGAATATTAATATAACAAGATAAACAAATTTCCCTATGTCCTGCAAATATATTGTCAATTTCTCACGTCTAATGGCTATATCATTATAGTACATTGAACTTAACTTGAAGCTCACGTCTTCCTATATTATATAGTGCCGTGCCATTTTTACATGTATAATTTATTTTTTGTTCTGTGTAGGGGTCCAAGGTCTAGGTATAGTCACTGTCTTTGGTGGACATTCTGTTGTGCAACCTGTTGAGCTACTGCAAATTGTATATTATATATAAAAATTAATTTGAAACTCAACTTGAATTATAATAATCTCCGGCCACGCTATTTGCCATTGATGCCTTGCATCAATATGTGTACTTGTACTTGAACATGTTCCGATACGTATTGCTCAACAACCGCGAGATGTTCCCGGTAATAGGCGGTTTTCTATTGCAAGACGACACCGGGACCCAATCGAATTATATTCTGGCAAGATTGGCGGAAACGCGAGATTTCGTTCGTAAACAAAAAGATTGCGGTCGGAAAAATTAGGATTGCCAATATTTTAATTTTCCATACATTTTCCATGCCATACCAGTTGGCCCAAAATTGGAATTTCCATACTTTTTCCAGCCCTGGAAAAGGCGTTCCTAATTTTCCATACTTTTTCCAGACTTCCATACATGCGTACGAACCCTGGACACATATACCATGTCAGAAAATGGACAAGAAAGGATAGACACCATGGGCAATGAGGAAAAAGACCTGGGAGTAACTTTTGACAGCCTGCTATTGTTCAGAAATCATATAACTAATTGTGTGAATAAAGCCAACAAAGTCCTAGATATAATCCGAAGAACATTCCACTACTTAGAGAAGTAAATGTTTCTGAAACTCTACAAGGCTATGGCGGGATCACATCTGGAGTACGCTAACGTAGTGTGGAATCCAAGATTCAAGAAAGAGATCAAGATAATAGAGAATGTACAGAGACGAGCAACGAAATCGATCCCAGAGCTCAGACATCTCGAGTATAGCGAAAGATTGAAAGAGCTGCAACTTCCAACACTGATTTATAGAAGAATGAGAGGTGATGCAATCGAAACTTAAGAACATCGACTATATAGACTGTACAAAGTTTTTCAAACTATGTGACTCAACAGTAACAAGAGGGCATAGCCTAAAAGTCTTCAAAGAGCGAGCTAACAAAAACAGTAGACGATTTCTATTCTCAAACTGTGTGGTGAACTTATGGAATGGCGTACCACAGTATGTGATCAACTCCAAGACAGTACTAGAATTGAAAGTCAATTGAGATAAACATTGGAGTGGCAATGGTAACAAATTCACTGTTAATCCGTAACTACGTCAACAAAAATAAATCAATCGATTGAGCATAATGAGTGGGTATAAATAAGACACGTCTTTAAACACTACAGCGAGGTATTCAAGGTATTCAGAGCTGGCTGACAAATGACCATTTTCACGTGCTGGCAGCTTCTTTTTGTTTGAAAAATCATGGTATATGCAGACAATAGACTAACCGAATATAGTGTCCAATAGTGGTAACGATTATGGTTTCAGGGCATTGCGTGGTGGGTAGCATTGCATGCCAGGTAAATTGAACAGAAATCAACAGGCATCTCATATCGCTAGCAAAAGTGTCAATATAATGGTACACGAAAAAACCTCAGCACATTGCCTCCAAGCGAAGCGCCACTACTTTTAAGTACAAACTCCTTGACAATAACCAAACAGTAACCCTAAAGGAGGAGTGTGAGATCTATGACCTGGGTATAATAATCTATTCAAACTTAGTATTTTAAACCTAGATAAATTACATTATATCAAAAGTTAACAGAATTACATGACTTGTATAGTGAATTTTTCATTCCATTACTAAAGACATTTTTAAGTTGAGTAGTAGGGTCGGGGTTAAAATGATACCACCTCCCCCAACTGGCCACCGTTCGGCGATCCGTGACCCCCACCACCCTCTCAATCCGTGGGGCATAGGGTTGCATGTGGTTGGTGTAGGCCTCTAGATGGAGGCCCAGGGTTGCAGGTGGTTGGGTTATGCCTCAAGATGGAGGCCCAGGGATTGAGAGGGCGGTGGGGGCCACGGATCGCCGAATGGCGGCCAGTTGAGGAAGGTTGTATTATCTTAATCCCGACCCTACTACTAATGATGCCACCGCCTGGCTGCACGGCCTGCCGGAGCCGTGGCCCCCACCGCCCTCTCAAGCAGCGGAGACCTCAAGGTACCACCTCCCTCAACTGGCAGCCAATCGGCGATCCATGGCCCCCACCACCCTCTCAATCCCTGGGGCATAGGTTGTTGAGACATGTGATCGTGGGTGGTGTATGCCTCCAGATGGTATTCGCCCGGACCCCACATGTCCAGGTGAACCTCCTCAGGATACCGGCCAGTGGCCGGCCTCTGTGTAGGCTCAGACAAACACGTAGTCTCTGCCAGAGTCGCATCGGCATGATGGGACCACCCATAGGGTCTTCAATCTACCTTGACAACGCTCACCTGGCAGGATGCTAAAGTGCTTGGCATTTGCGCCACGGCAGACTCTGGCATGTTCACATGTTATGCAGAGAATCTGCTGCTGAGCAGGTGTCTCCAGCAGACAACCACGTCCTACCCTCACCACACCATAGAAGTGGCAGACAGACTTCACATGGGTGAAAGCGGTCATAAATGTTTCTTCGCAAGCGGTCGACCCAAGGATTGTACTGGGGGGCATCCCGGAAGTGGGCCCACTTTGCATCCAATATCATGGCAGTCTCAGCGCCCTGTGCCACTGCTGTAGACGCCAGCACGAGCAGTATGATGAGAATCGTGGCTATATATGAAGTTAAACTGAACAGAGTGAACCCCTTGAGAAATATTCGTGCCAGATCAAGCCCTGCTCCATCCGGTTCAATAGTGATCTTCATTCCCTCAGGGGCAGGGGCTAGCTGCTTCATTTTGCCGTCGGCTAAGAAACGTAGCTCTAGGATTATATGAGTCATTTGCGGGCTAGTGAGTCCGACTCGCTGAAGCAGTTTAACAGCACCCTTGGCTTTGGTGACATGTGACACACCATCTACCCATAGGATGCCCTCCTGGAGGTTAACAGCTTCTTCTGGTCCATCGAATGGACGACGCAGCAGGAGGTTTCCACCTGTAACCCCGATCCGGTGACCCACCCTCGTCAGGGAGACACCATCACCTATGTAGGTGAGGAAGGATGATCCCCGATTGTAGAGCTTTCGAACTGTCCCATCCTTTTTCACAACAGTGGAGAGGGGAGTAACCTCTATGTCAATGACTGTGGGAGGCCTATATAGGGGCAACCATGTTTGCCAGTCACCCCCAGGTCCAACGCGGTACAACACTTCATTCTTCTCAAATTTGAACTGCAGGTTTTTTGCCAGGGTCAATAGCAGGTCATCATGGGCCATCGGCGGGGCACCATTCGAATAGGGTTTGACCAGATGAAAGCTGAGGTCGCTATTTAGGGTATTGATGTCTGCCACCCCTGTATCTGAGAGCTCAATCAACGGCTCGAGGAGGTACTTCCTTTTCGGGAAATCGTACCGAAACACGATCTTGTGGGCATCTATGTTGCAACCAAGGCGCCCCTTCATCACATCCTTGAGGTCCGTGAGCAGCTCCACCCCATCACCACCAATGGGGTTGAGGGAGAATGCCTTTGAGCGTGCTTCATACTGTAGGGCGAATGACTTGCCATCGCTCTCTTCTACCTTGGCGGCATCAACTGCATACACATCTGTCAGGTCAGCAAGACCAGTCGAGTGAGCAAATATGGGTTCCATAGCATGCTATAGGAGGGGTTTAAACAAGACATATAACCATGCTGATTGTCCGACCGCTGCTGTCCAGTGGTGAGAACGTAATCTCACCCTCTCTAGAGGGGAGACTGGTGGTACAGTACGGTGTAGAATGGGTCCTCTTCGAGGTGCCCCAGCGGGGCACAACATACATACACACCAATGTGCTACATCAACCTCCGGGCAGTGCACACAGCAGCTCACTAGTAGAAGTCGGCCGGGACGTGACAGAGTATCTCCCAGGTGCCAACAGCAACCTATGGAAAGCTATCAGTCCTAGCCTGTTCACATCTGTAAATCAGCTGTTTGACAGCCCCTCCATTAACATATATGCCAGCACAGATGGAATATCGGACGCTCATTTAGAGTTTACACTCTTATTACTCATTGACCTGACGACATGATATCATACCAGCATTATCTGACCTTTGCCGAGATGATGAAAAAGGGTTGCCCCTTCATGACCCCTACACAAAACGAACAGATGCTCACACTGCAACAAGAAGGAGAGCGATTACAGTGGGAGAGCTGGTGTCAACAGAACGTGAGCATTGCAAGCAGGCGAAGGAACAGTGAAGCTTCCAAATACTGGCAGGACCTCCTGAAGAAGAGTAAGCGGGACGCAGGAGACTTGACAGATGGCGATGAGCCAGATGTCTTCACATACGACGATGAGCCAGATGTCTTCACAGACGAGGATGAGCCAAGTGTCTTCTCAGACGAGGATGAGCCAGAGGTCATACAGTGGGAAGAGGAGATGGCACAGAAGTGTAAGACCAAGAAAGCCATCCAGCAGCAGACCTACTATCTTGGTGATAAGCTGAAGTGCCGGATGTCACGTCTCAGAAAGCTATTGGTACCCGTCATAGTGCTGGATGACCGCTGTCTAAGAGACGTCTCTCTCAACACCCGCAAGCTGGTACGGTTCGCCAGGCTCTCCAAAATGAACCCTTCTATGACTCATGAGCAGATTCTGCAGGTGATGCCTGTTTAAGCCTCCAGATATACCACGGCAAAATCAGAGTGGCAGAAGCAACCAAAACTATACCCCTCCCTGACTGCTGACAAGGGCGGTACAATCCACGGCTGGCAACTCCAGCAGATAGATACCATCAGGCAGAATCTCGTCCGTGAGGCAGAAAAGTACAGCAGAACGTGCAGGTGATATAAGATGGCATACAACATCCTCACGTGTACAACCACTGCTGCAGGTATGATTGGGGCCAGTGCTGGTGTGACAGCTGTGGCCACTCTCACTACAGGGGTGGGTGCCCTCGTTGCCATCCCGCTGGGTGGCGTGACACTAGCCGCCACTGTCTTTCCAGTGGGCGGGTTGATATGGAGGAGCTAAAAAACGAGATGTTACTGTGAGGTCGCCTCACCGGTCTCTGGAGTCGAGATGACTACAAATAGTGTGCTGCGTGTACGGTAGCTTTAAGAACACCAGTATAGATGGGCTTCCCACTGAACCTCACGAGAGTCATCCGGAGCCAACCGCCCCTCCTGGGTACACTGTTGACTGGCCCGAGAGGTCTACTGGATGATATACCAGAGCTAACACCATTCTCCATCACAGTGGATGGATTGTCCCGAACCAGCTTCTCCGTCAACCCACGACCGCTGACCAACCGCCAAATAACCATCAAGGATGCGAAGCAAGCTCATACTTGGATGGCTGCTCCAAGCCTCTCATACTGGAATCAGCAGCTGAACTTTGCCATGTGGTGTGCCACGGCAGGATGTGTAAGTTCCACCCTGCTTCACTCCTATTCTGATACTCCTGAAGCTGTGCTCATCGCCAGCTGTCTCAGATTCCACGTGTACTTCACGGTGTCACAAATCCTCCATGAGCTGGGTGCAAGCCTCCCTGATACAAAAGACTTGGACCCACAGCTCAACAGTCATAGCGTCTCAGCGGCCAGCAGACTACAAAGAGAGTTCAGCACTCACTCAGACTATCGGTGACATGGTGGTGACACCAGTGGCCTAGGGGTTATGTACGGTGACCCGAGGAGTGACTACTCAGTTTTCCCCTATCGAACACCCCAACAAGCAGGCCGCCGGAAGACAGCAACATTCTCGTTCAATACAGACTCCGACCCTGGAGCGCTGGTGCAAAATATGCACATCACTGGCTTGTGGCGGACTATCCAGATGTGTGGAAGTACTTTGTCCCACACACCACCTCAGGCCTCACACCGGCAGGGATCGTTCGGATCAACCAATCCCTGGAAGCACTGTGCTACTGCCTCCTTACAGCACAGACCAATCTGCGTCATTCCATAGATGGTGTCAGCGGAGGAGAGGTCCAGGCCATGTTCATCAGTCTCGTTGAAGATATGATCGTATTGCTAAGTTCCAGCAGGGGTTGCAGAAGGCCCGTCGCAAACTTGACTTTGCAGTTTCACCACGCCTACGGTTGATTCCGAGCAACATGATCATGAACATCGAGGACCTCCAAGTCAGGGGCTATAACAACATGATAGTCGAGGGGAGTTCCCCCAGTGTCCACTTCAACACTGATATCAATGCACCTACGCACAGTACAGGCCATACAGTCGTTCCGACCCTGACACTGCAGCCAGTCGACATGACGTTTCCCATGGCGGCTCCGACCCCGACACTGCAGCCAGTCGACACGACACCCGTGGTAGCTGTATGAGTGTTGTCAGGCCTAACTATCATGGCGCTCGGGATCAGCCTACTCCACCGCTAGCAAATCAGCTATAAGACTATCCTGACTCTATACAGTAGCAGCCGTCTTGGCTGGGACCACGCTGAGCCACTGAACCAGCTTGGCCTGCCCTACAGTCCCTATACATGCTGCCAACATGCACATGCAAGGGCTGGATGGTTCCACAGCGCATCCTTTTTCCAGCTTTTAGTATCGCAGAGCCTTGTTCAGCTCTGAGTCAGGTGAGGCCATGGAGGTCTGCAACTGCTGGAACACATCTGACAGATACTCTTGATCCTTGTAGAAACCTTTAGCTTGCAGGAGCTGCTCGACGATACTCCCGCCCATGATAAGGTATTCGAGGAAGCAGATCTGCCCCTTACCAAATCCCAGATAGAGCTTCACAGCTGTCAGCTCCTCTGTCAGCTCAGCACCGGAGAGCTGAGCGAGCTCATCTGGGGGTCTTCTTCTTGTAGTCCTTCAACTCCCTCCGGAAGACCTCTCGCATAGCGCGAGCCCGGACATGTTTAAGATGTCTCAATAGAGAGATGAATATTCCTGAGTAAAAACCCGGCCACCTGGCAGATGCAGACTGGGAAGATCTTATTATCTCTCTCGACAGGGGACGCAGACATTTAACAGCGTTGTATACTCAGGGCGTAAACAATGACATCAACTGTACAGATCGTGAAGCAACTGCCCGAGAGCCAGGCGAGTCTTCAGAAGGTGGAGAACCTGCTGCGAACCAAGACACAGAAGTTACTGACCAAAGCAAAACCTCTGGCAGTCCATGTCGCCAGTAACGTGGCGGCGAATGTGGCCGTGGTGAAGATGACAGGGGGAAATGAGGTTCTTCCTGCCTAAACTGTGGCTGTCCTCGCTACAGTGGCGAGTGGGGTGGCTGGGCACTGTCTTAGAATAACTCACCCCATCCCAAAGATCGCCATCAGTGGTGCCTCCTACACTGTTGCCGCCAAGATCATGGGTGAACGTGTTACACTAATGGAGGCCGCGGTTCTAGGGATAGCAACGAGTGCAATGGCTGAGATCATCGTCACCTATGTTTAACCCCTCTGAATAATGAGAGATGGATCACGAGACCCCTGCAGCATATGAGGCATGGCGTGCTGGAGGGCGGTGTGTAGCCCATAGTCGAGCATGCAGACTGCGGATCGCCAATGCCCGGGAATGGTGGACCACCCACAAGACGTGCCCCTGCAGAGAGGGCCAGTACCCTGAACACTGCTACCTATTCCCTTGGCCGACTGCATGGTCCTCCTATGCCCAACTATTTCACAGGGGGTATGACTAGTAGCTTTAAGCCGTCTGTATATAGCACTATGACTCTGTCACTCACAGACCTAGAAAGCAAAGAGCTAGGCGATCTTTCTCACTTGGGTGAGGCACGCCTCGGTTCAGAGGACACTGTTGCCCCTATCTCCTTCCGAAGAAATCAGGGTTCTTTGGTTTGCTGTTTAAGACCACAGGATAGTCATGGCTTCCCGTGCATGTATCATACAGATACTGGATGTACTAGACACTGTGGGAGCTGACACAGGCCTTCTACGCTAGCTTCTCAGCTGCTGCTGGAATTTCATGCTTGATGCCTCCATCGCATCCTTTGTATTCGCTGGAGGTGCAGGATTCCCCGCTCTGCAGGCGAAAGAGCTGGTGCAAGAAGTACTGCCGTTTAGTCTCCCAGATATAGACGAGGCTACCGCCGACCAAGTGCTAACCATCCTCCGCACGCATGTCTGTACCATTCGACAGTAGGCCGGTCGATGCTGGCCAGGTGGTGCTGATCATTGCCCCATCAGGACACGGGAAAACATCTTGCTGCGGGCTCGCCTGGCCGAACATCTACACTCTCAATACATCCTTCTGGTGTCTGACTCCACTGCTGAGGCGGTTGACATTAATGATCAATGGTACAATGGCCCAATCACCAAGACGCAGAACCTGCAAGCACTGATGGAGAAGCTGCTGGCAGCCCGACTGACAGAACCACTTGTTCTAATTATCGATGACCCTGCAATGGACCAGAAGACAGTCACCTACCTCAGCAACATCACCAGGCACATCCGGTACACAAAGATAACTGTCTTCATCCTCTTTCAGAAGTACACCCGCGAGATCTCACCGGACATCCGCCACAATGCCCGGTTGCTATACTTCAGCTCCAAGTGTGGACGTGCCCTGCTCGAGACCATATGCGACAGCCTAACCCTCAAGGAGACCAGAGGGGACTGTATCGCAGGTGTACAGAGGGCAGCTGAGCTGTACCGCTTCATCTTCAGCAACAAGGAGACAGGTGAGCTGTCACACTTCAAGCCATCTCTGGAAAAGGCGCAGACCTTCACCTACAAGCTGAATCCAGCCAGGAAACTAGCCTGCTCTATGCGTCTAGGACTCTCTTCTGCTGGAACTTCTCACGGAAGACGATTTTTCCATGCACCTTCTGCATGACCGGTGTCGTGGCCCTCCGCTACAGCGGCACTGACCTCCTCCCTGAGGTAGTTATTTGCTCCAGACTGAAGGCTATCCAGTATATCTCGCTCTTCCTGGCTATGGAGGCTAAATATGGCAGCCCACTTCCCAACCGTTAGTAGATCTTTGGGTTCGACCTTCGCCCTTTGGAGAGCTAGAATAACAGGACTGTTGGTTTGGGCCACAGGTAGGTCGAGTGTCCTGCCCTGGGTGCTGTCAAACTTCCGGTGGAATATCCGAGTCAGGAGATCTTTTGTACTACGAGCTGGCATTCCTTCCTCTATGGCGGCCAGTATCTCCGCATCAGATGGAGGTGTAACCTTTGCTCACTCGTGGATAATGTTGATGTCACGAAGCAGTCCTCGGACCCTGTCACAGTGGGACAGTGCACGCCATGGCTGTCGTGCTGACTGGCGTACCGACTTGTCCTGCTGCCTATAGACAATCTGCTGGAGAACTTTACCAGACATGGCAGCCGTTTAAACCCTCTATATACCCAGACCTTAAACATGCTGCAGTATGTGCAACATCCAGAGGGGGGCCATTGAACCCGTGACATCACACCACTCTGATCCTCGGAAGGACTGCCTGACGGCCATTCGACCCAGTATACACGATGAGAACCCATTGTCCGCTGCTGGGAAGTACATCGACTTTGCAATCTCGGCACAGATCCACGAGATCAAGAGCATGACACTCGAGTTCAAGCTTCAGAGCACAATAGAACAGACTGTAGAGCTCCCGCAGGTTCTGAACAGGTGGGAGATCGTGCAGAGCAACAGCACCATGGAAACCACGTATGTGAACGATGAGTACCGAGTCCTAGGTCCGCTGGCTCGTGGACCAACCGTCTATGCGAAGGGAAAGCGGTACTACACTGTGGGGTGCAATGAGGGGTTCACAGAATTCGAACTACAGTCAGGTGTCGAGATGCCCGTGGCAGTTCCACTCTTAACACACCTCGAGAACACACACATGAATCCAGCTGCCATGCAGGATAGGCTATTCCTCTGGGTGTACACTGAGCAGCTCGCAGATGCGATGATGAATGCTCCAAGTCTTCATGTCTAGCATGACGAGAATGACCAGAAACTGAAGCAACCGGGTTCCAAACAACAGATCGTGCATGTGGAGTGAGAACACCAATGGGTAGAGCTGACATTGCATCGTGGTGCATCGGACTGTGTCGCTGTTGCGGTCCTGGTTCAGAAGGGAGGTGCCATCCAGTAGGTGGATAAGCTAGACGACTTCAAGCTTGTGGTTGCTGGGACCAATGTTCTTGGTGAGGTACGTGATCTGGCCAACTCTACAGACAGAAAACTAAGTCGTATGCACTTCTGCGACTAACCAGTGGAAGCGATGACCTCGAGTCGGCGCTCGAGGGCCGTCACCATGTCGGGGGCAGGAACACTAATCAGGGCAACCGGCTCAGCTTCACCATCGGAAACCTCATAGCTGGGACTCGCCCCTTAGGTGTGACGGTACTTTACTTTGGCTATGCTAAGAAGGTATGCGTGTCGAACACATCAGTTATTCAGCTTGAGCATGCATAGAGCACGACTCCTGTCGTCACCGCTGCAGCTGCCACCACTACTATAAGCTCCGCCGTCAGATATCTTTACAGCTTCGTAGTACTCATCGAGACTCTCATCTGCCTCTTTGAGGCTCTGGTTGGCCTTAGCTCGGAGTTGTCATCGGCGTGCCTCCCTCTGGCGCATATGCTCGAGTGCTTTGCTGTACTCAAACTTCTCCTTAGACAGCTTCTCCATCACCTGGTTATGACGCTCACGCTCGACCTCTGCCGCCTTCTTGTTGGCGAGGCTGAGTCCCCAGTTCGCTAAGGCAAACACGCCCGCATTCAAGATTGTGGAGGCCATGCTATAGACTACAGTTTAAAGCTACTATATAGCTGCCTCAGCGACGGATATATATGAACCAGAGGCTTATGATCCAGTCGAGGATATAGATGATGAGGACTATGAGGAGGACTATGATGAGGATGATTATGATGCAGACGACTACGATGTAGCGGAGACCGTGGGTGAATATGATGATGTAGAGCATGAATCCCGCAAGCTAGTACACAGAGCGAAAGGAATCTATCGCATTTGCGTAAAAGGTTCTATCGGGCCGCTGGCAGCAGTTGGGGCTCTGATCGCTCTGTTCACAATGAAGGCTGGTGAGATGGTCTGCAAGATCGCCAACAATGCTCTCCATGGTGTTGAGAAGATCTCTGAAGCCATACCAGCCATCGCCTCAGGAGTAGGTACATTCTTCGGAGTTGCAGGCCCTTGGCTACCGTACATTGCCATAGCACTCACGGCCATCTGGGCCGCCGAACATTTAAGCCATGCTATATAAGGATGGCGTCTCTGTACGACCTGGTCAAGACACTTAACTTCCGAGGGTTGGTCGATAAAGTACCTTTCAGTGAGGATCCAGCAGAGATTAGACGCCAGTGTACTGAGGTGTTTGAGGAGGTCTTCAGTGACGGTCAAACAAATGACGGCCGTTTAGAGTTCACTCAGGCCGTGCGTGACAGGACGGGAGTGGACGTCAGCGATAAAATCACCCAGGCCGTGCGTGACAGGATGGGAGTGGATGCTGGCGATGAAATCCGGGAGCTTATCAACCCTCTTTCTTGAGGAACTCTACTATCAACCTGGTGGATATTACCATGAGCCCCCTCAACTACTCGAGGCTGCATGTCGCAAGGGCCACAACTTCACATTGGAGACAGTTAGCCAGTGGCTCAGCCGCCAGGCGATGGGGAAGATCTACAGACCTCGTCCACGGCACATCAGGCGTGCCCATTTCGAGGAAACTGTCCTGAACAGAGTTCACCAGGCAGATGTTCTATTCCTTCCAGACGACTCGGTTGGTCGTAAGACCTACAAGTATGCCCTCACCATCGTCGATGTCGCCAGCAGGTACAAGGTGGCAGTACCGCTCACAGACAAGTCAGCTGGCCAGGTGGCCCAAGCTTTCAGCAGTGTCTACGAGGATCCGGAAAAGCCCCTCCAGTGGCCAGAATTGTTGCAGGTGGATGAGGACAAGGAATTCAGAGGTGAGACTGCGGGTATCATATGGAAACATGGTGTGGCGGTTAGACGAGGCGAAGTTGGTCACCACTGTGCCCAGGCTATCGTGGAACACTGGAACAGGACTCTGGCAGAGAGATTCTTCCCACACCATATGTTCAGGAGATGAGTGCACGTATGGGCGAGCGGTCCACAGTTTGGGTAGGAGTCCTGCCAACTGTGGTTGCGCAAACCAATGCAGAGGTTACTAGGCTAACTGGCAAGAAGCCGGTAGAGGCTATCCAGGAGTCAACTGTCACGGTTCCCGCTACCACAGGCAGTTCTGGACGAGAGATACCATCTGATGGTCTGGTCCGGTACCTGTATGAAGCTGGTGAGTTGGAAGGTGGTCGACGACGTGCAACAGATCCTAACTGGTCGCAGACTTGACAGGTATGTTGAGATGGAGGGTCGGCCTATGCTGTACTATCTGGCACGCTCAGAGAGCTGTCTCAGGCATCCGTTTGTTCGGGAGGGGCTTCAGGTGGTCCCTCCACAGACACAGCTGCCACCGCCAGGTGTCTAAGCCCGAGGGATGTGATACTCGATTGGCTCAGTGTGGACGCCATCTGGTAGCACATGCCACTTATCATAGTAGGTGGAGAGCCCAAGATTTTCCTGTTCATAGGTTACCATACCCTGCTGGCGCATGTGGAGGCCTCGGTTTGTAGCTCTATCCACTCCACCATGAAGGGCGCTGTAGAACCTGTGCCAAGAGATCTCATTCTGCCGCTTGGACATTCCCTTGGCTGAGCACTTTGCCTTCCCAGGGCCGCTCTCGACATAGTGGCACTTGGAGCAGAGAGCTATCCCACGAGTGCCTTCGAACTCGAGCTTGAACAGTCCTGGTGTCCATCCAGACCACTTGTTCCAAGCTAGCCAGTCCTGCTTATGGGCTTCATACTCCAGTCGCATCTCTGGACGTATCACCTCGTCCAGGCTGGAGGCAGCTATTGCGATGTACGCAGAGTCTGTGTCCATCTGGAGGTACTCGAAGCTGTCACGAGGCACATAGCGATCTAGGAAGTCATAGTAGAACTCCAGCATCCTCAGCTTCGCGAGCTCGTATATGGTTATCCCCACCTCGAAGGGGCGACGAATGGTGATTCTGGCCTTGCGACTCTGGAGCTCGTAGGACTCGCCGATCTCCTCGAGATCCTCGAACCATGCACTGCAGAGGGCTTTATCTACCGCTAGTTCATCCTTGGTGAAGCTGGTGTTGCTGTGATGCTCTAGGGCCTCGATGAGCTTCCCGTAGGCACTGTTGCCGAGGAGTTTGAAGAGATCTGTCAGGAGTGTTTTGTTCTTATCCACATCTCCTGAGCGGCGTGCCTCCGCAACAGCATCCATGAACCACTCGAACGGCTTCTGCGGTGTATAGTCGATCGTGCGGTATACGGCGGTGATCTCCAGCTCGTGGGCGAGATACCACTTGAGGGTCGGTGTGTACAGGAGCCGCTTCTTGCCGGAGAGGGCTCCGACTAACTTCTGTGTGGTGGGACGCTTTCATCCTGTTCGCTCTAGGTATGCGCCCATCTCAGGAGACACAGCCTCAGCCAGAATCTCGCGGTTGTAGAAGACCGGCGGCATTTCCTCAAACTTCGTCCACAAGGCCTTGGGAACCTCAATGTCTACCTCAGCGAATCCAAACCAGCGGTCTGCTAGGAGAGCCTCCTTAAAGCGTTCTACATCGCTGGTGCCAGACCACTGTCATACTGTCTCTTTACCGCAGGGCATCTCTTTAGCCATTGTCGACAGGTACAGGGCATTTGCATCATAGCCGAGGACGCGTTGGCAGACACGATCCCCCTGACGGATTCAAGTCAGACCAGACTCATGGTATCAGGTGAACACGGTACTTGGCCCCCCGACAACAGCTTCCTTGAGCATCTCGTAGGCTTCCTTGCCTGGGGCATAGAGATGTGCATCAGGACATCAGTTCCGCGAAGGAGATACTGTAGAGATACACCCGGGCAGGACACTGCGTCTTTGAGGATGTCTATCCCGCATTCTGTATAGAACTTCCTTATCTGCTCTAGGGCATCAATGAATGGGCTGACATCTAGGTTATTGTAGTATCGCAGCCAGTCGGCGAATGTCTGCATCCCGCGCTCGCGGAATGTCTGGTTACACTGTTCCCACTCTAATCGCGTCAAGAGGTGGCCACCCTTGAGCTTAGATGTCCACACCTCATAGTCAGGAAGCCCTGGATCGTTGAGCTTCGTGGGTGTGTCGAACCATTCATACGGGAGCCAGCTCTTCTGCTGTGTACACCCGTAAGCTTTGATGCACGCCTCGTAGGAGACTCCAGGACCAAGGTAATTCAGAACATCGAGAAACTGTAACTCAGGTGTTATGAGGAACATCGTCTGGCTGGCCTTCTTAGCCACTTTCACTGTACCTGTACTGTCAGTCAGCTCATCGACAAAGTACTTCTTGATGAGGTTCAGGTCATACCGCCCAGAGTTGTACCCCAGTACAGGCACTTGGTCACACCACTCATTAATCAGTCGCTGCTGTTGCTTTGGGAGCTTGTCCAGGTCTGTCGGTGTGAACTGCTCCCGGACCCGTGTGCGGATTTGTTGTGCTCGCCGTTGGATCTCCAGCATGAACTCTCTGATCAGTTCCTTGGGGTCAGGTTTCGAGAGGTGAGTGGACCCACTCGTGGCGCCCTCTAAGGAGCAGCCAACTGACATAGAGATAGGTATGTGAGGACTCTGGATCGTGAGAGTCTCTGTAGGATGTGTCTTGATACCATCTAGGAGTGCTTCGAAGTCGTAAACTATGAAGTGTGGGTATGAGACAGTCCTCACCTGTGCAGGGACGCTTGGACAGCGTTTTATACAGCACTCCCACTGTACCACAAGCATGCATCCAGACGATCTCAGTTTCTCCTCTCTCAGGACTGTCTTGCGGTATCTTTGTTCAGCATCCTCACCTCGCTGGTTTTGTGGACACCCGTGCCAGTGACAGCCATGGAACTGGTAAACGGTGTAAGTGGCCCGGATCATAACCATCTACGGGAGCACCCACAATCCAACGCTCTCCGCCGTGCCCACACTCTACATGGTGTATGTGTACGCCTCTGTTTCTCGACTCATACTCGATCCAATGAGTAGCCGTTGAACTGGATGGCTGGGGCGGATAGAAAGATTTCTCATACGCAGACTGTGGCGCCTCAACCTTCTCGCCAGGACACACGATTGTTGTTTTGCCGCCTGTACAGCGATCAACGTGGCGTTGAAGATGGCATGCGTGTGTAAACCTCTGATGACAGTGACTGCAGACTAGTGTATGTGCCAGCTTGGATATGTTCTTGATGTAGAAGGCGTGGTTGTCCCACACTCCGATGGCCCTGGTGCCATGGTAGTAAGCCGCTTGCCTGATCTTTTGCCAGGTGCCCTCTTCGGTTGGTTCATACACATGAATACCGATCTCGGCGAAGAACTCTATCTTGTCTAGCTGGTCCAGCGAGGTCTTGGGGACATCAGGTAATGTCGCTGTCATGCCGTAGAACTTTGTGGCAAGCTCTCGTGCAGGAGCCATACTTCTATCAGCTCTCGCTCCTCGGTGGACTGCTAGACATCTCCAGAGACACATTTTGTCCATGTAGGTCTCGAGGGCAGTCATACTCTTCTTCTGTCGTAGACAGTCTGGGAGGGGGCCTGTCCCAAGCAGAGGTTGGCGGTCGATGACAGCCCTGACCTCAATGTTAATTGATCGAACGAAAGCCCACTTGCTGTTGGGTCGATCGATATTGTCTGGGTCGAGGCGGACTTGCTCTCTTGCTGCCACCCAGTCCTGAACCGCTCCTATCGTGTTCAGCCACGGGCTCCCTGGAGCATTCTTGTGGAAGAGCATCACCCATCTGTCTTCGATGTGATGGATGCGATATGTATAGGTGTAGCGGACGTAGAAGGCGTTCTGGACAGTCTGCTGGATCTTTTGCATGATCTGACCTGTGAGGTCTCCTTCTAGACCTCTGAAGAATGTCCAGCATACTGACCGGCGTCCTCTATCCTCTGTCTCCCTTTCGCCGAGACGCTGGTCGAGAATGTGTTCACCTTCTCACCTCATGCTCCGGGCTAAGGTTTCAGACCTCGACCCCCTCATCACTCGCTTAGTGATCCTGCGTAGGGGAGGTAAGCACTCCAGTGGATGGTCCGCCATCCGCCTCGCTACAGTCTTGGCTCGCAAGCTAGCAGTCACCTCCTCGTCCAACTGATGAAGCTCATGGATCCGCTGCGCTTTCCTGTGGGGATTCCATGGATCATCTTTGGTAAGCGCTGGAAACCTTCCCGTCTTCAATGCTCGGGAAAGTTGCTTCTCCCACTCCTCGTCACGGACCTGTCCGATCATCTGGAGCAGGTCGGCTTTCTTGGCCTTAGAGGCTACTCTAAGGCCGTATTGCTTTGCAACATCGCGAAGCTGTGCAACACTAATCATGGTGTCTACCACTGTAGATGCTTGTCTCTAAATGGGCGTTCAGACCCTATTATGTGTGGTGATCACAAGGCGATCAGTACTTGTGGGGTGGACCGTCGTGTTGATGTGATGTGGATGCTTGTCTCTAAATGGGCGTTCAGACCCTATTCTGTGTGGTGATCACAAGGCGATCAGTACCTGTGGTGGACCGTTGTGTCGATGTGATGTGGATGCTTGGCTCTAAATGGGCGTTCAGACCCTATTATGTGTGGTGATCACAGGGCGATCAGTACCTGTGGTGGACCGTCGTGTTGATGTGATGTGGATGCTTGGCTCTAAATGGGCGTTCAGACCCTATTATGTGTGGTGGTCACAAGCCGATCAGTACCTGTGGTGGCCCGTCGTGTCATGTGATACCGACGGAGACTATGTGTTAGAGAGTGTATGCTTATATTTTACTGAGAAATCACTTTATTCTCGTCGTTCTTGGTACCAATCAGGACCGGAATGAAGCGAGAATTTCAAAAACTGTTTACCATTTTAAAATCGGACCAGAAATGGCCGAGTTATCCGCAATTGCTAATAGTGATATTTGAACCTGTGATTTTAAGTTTGCTAATACACATAAGGATCCAACATATTAACTACCTCGGCCATGTATTAATATGTAAAACTTATAAGTTATATGTTCTCATTGCAGCGCTACATGTGTGAGATGTGGTCGATGTTCAGGAGCTGATACGGGGGAGTAGCGCGCATTGAGAGGTTGGTGGGCGAGGATCACTGGATTATTTCTTGTTTCGAAGCGGGAATTTCAAAACTGCTTACCATTTTAAAATCGGACCTGAAATGGCCGAGTTATCCACAAATGCTAATAGTGAGATTTGAACCTGTGATTTTTAGTTTGCCAATAAACACAAAAACGTGAATTTAACTACCTCGGTCATGTATTAGTATCATTGCTGCTCTACATGTGTGAGATGTGGTCGATGTTCAGGAGCTGATACGTGGGAGTAGTGCGCGCATTGAGAGGTTGGTGGGCGAGGGGTCGCTGCATTATTTCTTGTTTCCACTCTTGTTCCAAGTCGATAGTAGCATCCACATCAAAACTGCAAACCGTTTCTAAATAATTCATATACTTGAAGAGTTTGCCCATCGCTGTCACAGTCATCGGATAACGCATAAGGCATGTTAGTGGAAATGACGAGCGGAATGTTGGGATCCCTTTGCTTCTCCTCCATTTCTCAAGATTTCGATCTGCATATATATAGTTGTCCATATCACGCAATGGCCCGGGGACTTTTTCTCGTCGTGCCACACAGCCTACATCATGCATGCATGACCATAGCTCTTCAGGCCAGCCCATTGTGTGTAATATTGTTTGTAGATGAGCATTTACACGTAGTTGAGTGTTTACACGTAATGTTGTGCGCGTATGATCGCCGGTATACCAATGGATGCTGCGTCTAATTAGGTGTTAATTAGGTGTTAACGCATGGCAGCTACTATTCTTGACTTTCAATGACTGTGCGAGTTGGTCTTGACGTGATGTCTTACGGGTAAAGAGTAATTGTAGACATGTTTACCTTTTGCTAACAACGAGATTTGAACCTGTGATTTTACAATTTTAAAAGTGCATAATACAACACACTTACTCAGCCATGTATGTATTAATAAATAAAGCTGATAAGTTATATATGTTCATAGGTTACTGCGCTATCGGCGCTTTAGATCTTGACGTCACTTCGAGATAACACGTATCAGCGATTTAACAACTCAGAGATAAAATTACTACGCCACGTGTCAGTATTGTGAGAGAGTGTATGCTTATATTGTACCGAGAAATCACTTCATTCTCGGCGTTCTTGGCACCGATTAGGACCGGAATGAAGCGAGAATTTCAAAACTGTTTACCATTTTAAAATCGGACCAGAAATGCCCGAGTTATCCACAAATGGTAACAGCGAGATTTGAACGTGTGATTTTATGTTTGCTAATAAACACAAAACATGGATCTTACACCTTAACTACCTCAGCCATGTACACATCAATACTTATAGCGGATAATTATGTGTTCTCATTGCTGCGCTTATCGGTCCCTCTAGATCTATAGACGTATATATTATAGACTGTAATTTTGTAGTTACCAGTGTGTTATTGATTTGTTTGCTATTATTGCACAAGTGTGGTTACCAGTGTGTTATTGATCTGTTTGCTATTATTGCACAAAATTGGTATCATTATTTGTAATTTAAGTTTGGTTTCTCTGTTGGCTCAATTGATAACGGCACCGAATTCTAATCAAAAAACTTTGGTTCAAATCTCTCAAAATACGTCGGCTAGATGGTACCAAGTTCGAAACGGTATGCACTAGTGTAGGGGTACAATGACTAAAAATAGGAGCAACGGAGAACCACCAAAAAAAACCTGCAGAGAGAGAGAGAGAGAGGCCGGCCAGAAAGGGCCGGTGATAACAAGCAGAGGTTCTCCCGAAGAGGTGGTGTAGGAGTTTTATAGTTTTTTTAGTTTTTATTTTAAAATTCTTTTTTTTGTTTCATGACAGTTTCTTTACCCGTCATTACCCGAGAAGCATATGACATCACGTCAAGACCTTGGCGCTAAAAGGTCAGTCGTCAGAACTCTATTTCACCGCGCAGACTCCATCATCACAGAAACATCAGACAGAAAAGAAGAGCATCATCACATCCAACAGTCTCTCATAGCCAACGGTTACACTTCGTGGATGAGAAAACCACCTCCCCCACCTCGTAATAAACCACCAGATGTCGAAAAAATTCCACTTGTCGGACTTCCGTACATCCAAGGCCTATCAGAACACCTTGGCAGACTCTTCAGAGAACACCACATCATGACCTACCACAAGCCCGTCAACACCTTAAGATCACAACTAGTAAGACCCAAAAATAAACTGACCACAGATGAACGCTCTGGAGTCATCTACAAGATCGAATGTGACCAATGTGAGGGGACATGCATAGGCGAAACCAAAAGGCCTCTCAGCACCAGAGTCAAAGAACATCTTAAAATCAATTCCAACTCAGCTGTGGCAGAACATACAGAATCCACTGGCCACGTCATCCCCGCCAGCAGTGCCTCTGTCATCAACATTGAGACCAACTTATTCAAATGGAAGGTTAAAAAGGCCATAGAATTCTGCAATCATCAACCAACCATGAACAGAGACGAGGGCTACCGTATACCAGCAGTCTACCAGTCCCTACTGTCACGTGACTCCACAAGATCTGACCAGAGTGACGCTGCCAGCGACCGTCAGTTAGTGCTGAAGAAGTGACCAAGATGGTCACGAAAGCTACACTCAAACAATTTCTACATCCCGGAGAGGTAACTAATTTTTCCTTATTATACTCTTCTCTTGTCCAGCAAACTGACATTGCATGATTGAGCGCAAATTTGGACTTTCTTTACGATTAAACGTTAATTGTCAAGCCGGCAAAACAGCATCTCCAGTGGTCTTGGGGAATATTCATTTGCTGGAAAACAGCAAATTATTTTTGTAAATTTCATTGGTAATTTACACAAATCGTCTTCTCTTGGACTTCAAAATGTGTAATTTCCGTGAAAATCTTGATTATTAAAAGGTTACTTGATGTGAGGAGCATTTTAAGCGCTTTGGGTAGCTGTTGATAACCTATAATGAGCTGCCACATTGCTGATTAAAAAAGCTTCCAGTGTATGCATGCTCAGGACTTAATTCTACTGCCATAATCCATAATGATGCAAGGGGCTTGCATAGACTGTGTAGAACACACAGATACATTCGTGCCTGCCAAACTTTTAAATTGGTGTAGAGTTCGAGGATGCTCTTTTTTGTTAAAGGAGATCACAAACGAGAATTGGATTTTAATTTTAAAAATCTCCCAAATATCATATTTCTAAATTAAGAAGAAGTTGATAGATTTTCACAAACTCTATCACTGTTAAAATTTTGGTCGAAGTCATGAATTTTGACACACCATAAGATACATGGTATGGCGCCATCGCGTGAGGTATCAACCACATGGCTTTAGATTGTGCAACACATGTTTTATAAAAGAAGAAACGTGCGCTTAATACAGTTACAAAACGTGACATCAGCTCTGATCCAAGTTCTAGTGTATCGAACACTAGTTCCTCTTACATCTCCTTAATATGCTGGTGTTTAAATGAACTGCTGTTAGCTAGCAATCATCGACAAGAAAATATTATTCATGCGATAACGTCCCACCATAACAGTCATTCACATGTTTTGTTTTATTTAAATTATGCAAAGGCATAATTTGGCGGGCTTTGACCATTCACCATTTGTGCTCCCATTTAATGACATGTGACAACACAAGTGCAGTAATTATTTTCTATCCTTAAATCGGGTTCAGGTATTCATTCAGATAATGAATTTCGTTCTTTAATTTGTCCTTCAAAAATCTCACTTCATTTTTTGACAATGCAATTTTACGTTTCAAAATGGTCCCTTGGTCAACAAAAAGTTCGTTGACGGTAATAGTGCAATCAAGACTATTATTATTATTATTATTAGTACGCACACTCACATCGAGTGACGTATTCAATACTTTAGTCTTGGGTGCATTAGCATAAGCGTGGCCCTATAGAAATCAATAAATGTCAACATGTACATGTCGTATATAATTAGTCTAGTCTTGAGTTCTCTGATCTTGCCCCATACACTATAGATTCTGACCAGATAGAATCCACATGAGGCAGAATCAGGGAACCCAGACAAGATGTCGAGCGCCATGCCATTCTGTCTATGCAATAAATTATACAATGTAACCAATATTTAATATGCGAGCTCCTACGGAATCAAGAACAAATCTGTCCAATACCCATATTATTGATATATCTTCAATCTAGTCGCCGTGAAGTCAAACATGTACATTTTGCCAGCAATGTTGCTGAAAGCTGTTGCCTATTGTCTTTGACATTTTGCCCCCAAAATTGGCACACGTCTTCGGGAACACACACAAACCTTCCAACCAAGGTTGAAGAAGACACCGCTAGGAGAACTGTATTTATTTTTAAATGTTAATTTTGGAAACAATTTTGCTGAAAGCTGTTGCCATTGCCATTGACTGGTGGATATTGAGCGGTAAATACTGGCCTATGGCTGCCACTTGGTACATTTTATTATTCGTATTCGGTAGCTAATATAAAAACTTTAATTCGATTAACGAATAATCGGAAGCTATTCGAATATTGTATTCGTATTCGTCCATTATTACTTGTGGCATTGGTGTGGGAGAAGTGTTTGTGCACTATGATGCTTGGCGCTTTCGTCGGTTGTAGGTTTGAGTCCCTATCAGTACCAATATACCGTAATGGCAGAACTATTTGTATAACTAGGTATAATGGCTGAAAAATCTGTGGTCTATGTGATGTGCGCACATGCGATGTATTGTGAGACACTCTGTGCTCCTTAATAAATCACTAACTGGCTAGCCAATTGCAGTAATTTTGGTCAGAAGAATCTACCACAGAACTCCACTCTGTATCAGAAACTCATCTCTTGAAAGCCTCAACGGCAAAGTAAGACTTTCGTCTTGCGGCGTTAGTACTATAATGTACTGGTGGTATAGTACTATAGTATGTCTTAGGTATTAGGATGTCTTAGGATGGAATTATGGACCTCTGCAATTGATTGCCTCTTCATTCACATTTTCATTCTTCCTTAACTTAAACTTCTCTTTCATTTGACTTCCTGCTGATTTGTAATCTGCTGTGTAATCATGTTTCTCCTCATGATCCTGCCAAAAAGCATCCGATCCTACCTCGAATGCAAACACTGTTTCCGCATTTGTCAGTCACTGGATATTTTCCAGCTTTAGGTCGTGCCCCCTTGTTGGTTTAAAAGTGGCCAGCTCCAACATAACTACAGTAACTTCAATGTCATATATTCCATTCATGATCTTGAACACTTCAATCACATCACCACTCAATCTTCTATATTTGAGGGTAGGCAGCCCCAATTTTATCAGTCTGCTTGAATAATCCATTTCCCTTGCACATTTTCTAATAATGTGATATCCTTTTTCAACTACAGGCTCCAGACACTATAACCACATACTCAAGATGGGTTTTTTTTACCAGCGCCTTGAATAGATAGACAAACATACCCTCATCTAAAAAATGTGAAACTTCTCCGAATCAGACCCCTGATGTCATTTCCCTTGTTGACGTGTGCTTGTATGTGGGTTCTACATGTAAGACATTAGTCCACCACTACACCTATGTCCTTCTCATGTCTACTTTTTTTATTACCACCTCTTTACTTTGGTTGTGTAGATGATATTCATTGACTTTATCCTCATCTTGCTTCCTGTTGGACGCAGTCATGAGTTTGCATATATTGTGGTAGAAGCAGAGTAGCCAAGTATCAGACCATCCCTGTAACCTATCAAGGTTCTTCTGAAGCTGCTCCTCATCACTTGTGCTACTTATTTCTCTGAAGAGCTTTGTGTTATCTGCAAACAAGTAAGCCGTTAATGCCACAATACCTGGTAAGTCATTTATATATATGACAAATAGCATTGACCCAAGCCCACTGCCCTGAAGGATTCCACTAGTAACATCTTTGCTTCCTGCATCAATCCAATTCACCAAAGAAGGTTGTCAAAAGGATAAGACCAATTCTGAACCAGAAAAAAGGGGACTCCGATTTGGATTTACTGAACACTGCTCCTCAAACAATGCTGTATTTGTAATAACAGAGACTATTGCAGAAGTAATGGATAGAAACAGTCATCAGTATATTACTTTCACGGATGCGAGTAAAGCCTTTGATATACTAAACCATCAAGGTATGGTAAACACAATATACAGGCTATTTATATGAGGACAGTTCTGGACAATAGTCAACAGCGTGTATACTAACATCAGATCAATTATTAAATGGAACGGTAACCTTTCTGAAAAAAATCTATGAAGGTCAGGGCATAAGACAAGGTGGTGAACCTTCAGCGGACCTCTTCAATAGACGTAGCAACCCGCTACTTCGAAAATATGATGACCATCCTGCTTGGTTTAGAATCGGGAGTATTTCAATGTATACCATTAATTGTGCAGATGACCTAGCCATAATAGCAGGTACACCACTCTCCATGCAAATTCTGATAAACAACGCTCAAATAGATTCATCAAATGAATGCTACTTATTCAGCAGCAATACAACAAAACGACTAGCCATGAGAGGTTCGAAGACAGCAGATCTAAGCCTAAATCCTATTCCCCATGAAAACACATTTAAAGAAACACATCTTGGAGTTGTACGAATGTCAAATGTTCGAAATAAGGACACAGTAGAAGCCAGAATGGGATCATCTACAAGAGCATCATATTCACTCATAGGAGCGGGACTACATGGCTTAAACAAGTTTAATCCTCTAACATCAAAACTGTTATATACATAACTCATGTTCTCACCCATGGACTTGAAAGTCTAATACTAATGCAGCCAGAAATAGAAAGGCTGGAGAAATTCCATTGATACTATCTGAAAGTCATACAAGATTTAGCAACTGGAACTGCCAACTCCGCTGTATACATAGTATGGGGGGGGGGGGGGGCTACCATTGGAAGGTTAACGCCACAAGAGAATGCTGACTTTCTTTGGACAAATGCTGAGGAGAGAAGGCTCTCTGGAGCGAGATATATTGGAATGACAACTTTCTATCAAGCTGCCATCATCAAACAGCTGGACAGTACACATCAGGAAAATCCTTCAGCAATATAATTTACCATCTGCATATTCCAATGTTGGAAACCCCACCAGGCAAATTAGCATGGAAGAAAACAATCTCATCACATACTAACACCTACTGGGAGAATAAACTTAAGGAGGAGGCTGCAGAGAAAACTACACTGAAGTACCTAAACACAGACAATTATAAAATCGGTACAGCACACATAACTCACATGAACTCACATGGCTCCTCTTCTAACAGAAGGCATCAAATCGCCTTTGACGTCAGTTCTGGGCTGCATATACTGGATGGTTGATTCCGTTGTAGGTTGTCATCACATTCATGATTTGTTAGTAATTCGTTAATGAAAGTGACATGAAAGATTGGATCAGATTCAAAGTTGAATAGCAGTGGGTGTTTACTCAATAGTTTGTATAACCTGGATTTAAAAGAGTTAATAGATGGTGCATTGATAATTGATAATTGGGTGGTTTGTTCCATTGGTATGTGCAGCACAATAGAAATGAAAACTTTCTGATATTTAACCTAGCTCTGATTTTCTGAATTTTTAGACTATGACCTCTTGTAATACTGTTATGGTCACAAAGGTTGATAAGGTTTGATGGAGGTTGATCATATTAGCTGTGAAGTATTTTATATATCTCAATCATATCACTTCTGAATGTGAGAGTTGGTAAGTTGAATTCTTTTAGTCTTTCATTGTATGGTAGGTTATGCATACCTGTGATAAGTTTTGTGGCACGCCTTTGAACATTTTCAATTGCATTTACATGTTTTTTTTAGGAAAGGCACCCAGAATACATTATTTGCCTATTCGATATAAGGCCTGACAATGGATTTAAAAAGGTGCTTAAAGTTGCCTTTATCTATGTAGTTAAACGTACATCTAATTAGTCCCAATATTTGGTTGGCTTTGTTTATTTTTTCATTTATGTGTTGGTTGAAACTTAATTTTTCATCATTTATGATCCCAATGCCTTTTTCGGCGGAGGAGTACTCTAGAATATGATGGTTAGAGTGTATTGTGTAGACATGGGGAACTGTGGTTCTTGAAGAAATTCTCATACTTTTACATTTGTCTGGATGGAGTTTTAGGAGTGAGTTTTCTGTCCAAAGGCACATTGAGTCTATATCTTGTTGCAGAATTTCACAATCTGGTTGTTTAAGAATTGATTTGAATAGTTTTGCATCATCAGTGTAGCATGTCAAATCTGTGGATACGGTAACAAACTCGTGTCTCCATTTTCAACTGTACATTTAATAAATAAAATATGTAGATTCGGGTGAAACGGTGATGATCCACACATGAATGATTGGCAATATGCTATACACACCAATTGACACACCAAAAAGAATAAAAATAATTAGCAATGTGATAGCAACATGATAACAACAGCATACTTCTTGCATATGGATATGTGGACTTGGTATGGCTGTACGACATTCATATTTCCAAATTAGTGTTGCTGACAACTGTTGGCATCGACGATAGCAACCGCTGACAGGAAAACTATTTTGGAGATGCATAGCAGTTCCCAATAAGGCAAACTAATGACAATGATGAACGGGGGAAAATACTGTATGGGCAGACTGATGGACGGACATATAGCATTAATATCAAAACCTAAAATAAGGCACTTATACAAGACTATACAATATACAACGTCTAGCAGTAAAATGGTTACTTATAAATGGAGGCATAGACATGTTATTGTCAAAGGGAAATAACTCTCCTAGCCATATATACACGGTTAATGCCCTTAATGTGTTCAAAATGGCAGCTTAAGCCGTTTATGACATCATGCTACCAATATTAATATTCACATAATTTACTATATAGTAAGCATTATGCTAGCCTACACATTGAATATTTAACTAATGCACATACTGAAACAGCACTTCAATGAACAGCAAGTTTATTGACGGGCTAGTTTCAATATGAACATTACATACCACACATTTAATAATGGACATGGGAGAATCAGCGTAATATGGACAACATAAATATGTTAACCTGATAAACTCACCCTAAGCAAGGTCAGGACTGTACAATTTGAAGTTCAGGTAAAACGATTCTCAAAGTGCCATGCTGTAAACTTGGATAGTCTTCAAAATATAGTAAACTTATATATCACTTAACGTGTTGTTGTCGGATTCAATGACTGGAGTGATTGAAAAATGCATACATTCAAACTACAATGCCCCAAATTGACTAGTGCGCTACAATTCAGTGACCCTTTTCTATCTGAATTCCCAGTATCTAGGAACAATTTATGATATGGGAAAACTGTTGAACATTTTGAAATCAATTTGACCAAAAGTCGTTGCTATCTAACAGATCAACAACTTTCAGTCAAATTAACTCCAAAATATCCCACATGACATCGCTCTAATAAAACAAACACTTAATGGAGTTAAAAGAGTTAGAGTAGTGGTCACGAAATATAACTAATAATTATATTATTGATCAGCATGCCAGCAGTCTGCGTATTCACTGAAATAATAAACCCTATACACATTCTTTAAAATATAATGACTACACTATTAATAATATTACATTGGTTTGGAGGTTATATACATAGTGGCCAGATTGGTGGTGAACTTGCCAATGCGTAAAATCGGACTTGTCACATCGGCAAACAAGAATAGTCCTGACCCACACTTAATTGCATCAGAAAAATCATGTATATACAATATAAAGAGAAGTGAGCCAATGACCGAGGCTTGTGGTATGCGGCTGGTTACATTTAGTAATTTGGAGTATGTTCGACCTGTTGCTTCCTCCTGATTAGGAATGATTAATAGTTTAATAGTTTAATAGTTTTCCGTCAATGCCATATGCGGTTATTTTCTTAAGTAGACGTTTGTGGGGGACTTTATCAAATGCCTTCCTAAAGTCAAAGTAGATGACATCGACCATCCCTCCATTATCCGCCTTCAACCATTTTTATAGTACTGTCAATAGTTGAAGCACAATAGACCGGCCACTTATAAGGCCAAATTGGTTATCTGTCCGCATACGGTTGTTGGTTAGGTGTTTCATAATTGAGTGATTCCATTACTTTGCACACCACTGAAGTGATACTGATAGGGCAGTAGTTATCAGGCTTTTGTTTGTCACCTTTTTGAAGATAGATGTTAGCATTAGCCTAACTTTCTGGTATTTTGCCTAAATCTGACGTAACTCATATAATAATCTGGGGTGCGTTTTGTCAGGTCATGGAGAATTAGAGGTTTTAATTTTGGACAGTTTATTGTTTACAATATCAGGTGTGATGCATACAGAGTTTATTTGATTCTGGTAATTCCTACTTGGGATTGATGGAGCTTAACCATCTGGTTCTATTGTATACACAGATTGAAAATATTCTGCTAAAACCTATACTTTCTCATTGTCATCATTTGTGAATATTATCTCTTCAGCATTGCCAGGTACTTGTAAATCTGGGATTCCCGACCTCGCTTTTATCTTGGATTGGATATAATTCCAAACAATTTGGACTTATTCTTGGCACTTTTGGATATATTCTTTTCATATAATTTCAGTGCCTTTCTGGTAGCTTGTCAGACCTGCTTTCTTGTCCAGCAGTATTCTTCATATGTGGTCTGACTATTGTTTTCTAAGTATTTTTTCCAGAGTCGCTTTCTTTATTTATTTAGATCTCATAATCCTATCATGAGGAAATTTGTGTTTCTTATCGTTTATTTTTCTCATGGGGATGTATATCTTCACAGCTTCCAGACATTTTCTACAGCTTATATCATACATATGGTCAATGTCAATACAACCTTCTCGTTGTTTCGTCCAGTTTATGTTCATCAATGCTGCCATACTTTCGTAGTTACCTCCGTCGTAGCAGAATCTAATTTTGAGTTTGACATTGTTGTCATCATCTAGGTGGATGGTCGTTTCAATTACAGAATGGTCGCTTTTACCAAGAGGTACAGCATGTTGGATAAGGTCAGGACAATTAGTGAACAATAGGTCTAAAATTGAGGGGTTGTTGGAGACATACCCTCGAGTTGGCTTGTTTATTATTTGTTGCATGAAGCAGTCACATACTACTTCAATAAAATCGTGTGTAAATTCAGGATTAAGACTGGTGTCATGACTAGTGAATGTATATAATGACCACATAACCATATTGAAGGGCTAAAAAAGATTTTGAAGAGAAATGCATGAAGCTTAATGCTTATGAGATGCATTCCCCTAATGCACTTTTTCTAAATGTTAAGTATATATTTGACTGGCTGTCCAGTTCTGCCTACTGACAGCCACGTGTATGTCAGGCAATAGGCAGCCATGGTCAGGCAACCAGACATACACTTATTTATTTTGAGGTTGACTGAGGTATGAGTGGATTTTTTTATTTTATTATTATTATTATTATTATTATTATTATTATTATTATTATTATAGTGTTAAGTAAGCAGAGGTATATAAATTACATACTATGTATATGGAATGAGAAAGTCTTTATATTTCCTGTGTATTTATACAGTTTGATGTCTGCTGACAGAGTTACATAGCAATATTATTTCATAGTATTGAGCAAGTGCTGTATATAACAGAATATCTTATATAGTTACAAAATGTATTAAGATGTAATAAGGTCACTTTCAAAACAATGTTTAAGACTTTATTTGGTCATTGGTCTTGCAACCGGTTTATAAAAAAAATTGCATTTCCTTTCGAATTTGTAGATTGTTTCACTGCATCTTATATTGTTATCTAAATTGTTCCATAAGTTAACGCCTTTCACAGAAACACACATTGCTTTTTGAATGGTGCGACTATATCTATTTTTAAACTTGTCCGCTTGTCATGTATGATGTTGATGAGCAGTTTCAGTTAATTGAAAACAGTTTTGCAAGTAACATATTATCTTTTGCTTTAAACATTATAATCAATGTGTTTAGTTCAATCATATCAAATAAAGTGAGAGTTTTGTGTTTTATGAAGAGTGGCTTTGTATGTGCATTGTATTCTGCTTTATTCACTAATCTAATTGCTTTCTTTTGTAATTTAAATATGAACATTATATTTGTGTGGTATGTGATTCCCCAGATTATACAGCAATAATTTAAATATGGTACAACTAGTGAAGTATATAGTGAGTATAATGCAGATGCTGTTAGTAAATGTTTAACTCTATATCTTATCGCTATATTTTTGGCTACTTTTCCTTAGATCATTTTAATGTGGTCATTCCAATTTAATTTGTCATCAATATACATGCCTAAAATTTTTGTAACATATACTCTTTCTAAATCTGTTTCATTAATACTAATTTCACAGTTTTGAGAGTTTTTATTACTAAATATCATTAAATTTGTTTTTGATAAGTTAAGCGAAAGCCTGTTTACATTAAACCATGTGTTTATTTTCTCCAATTCTATGCAAATTGTTTTACCTAATTCGGTTAAGTTATTACATGTGAGAAAAATGTTAGTATCATCAGCAAATATTATTAATTTTAATAAAGAAGAAGCATTTGGTTTATCATTTATATAAAGAATAAACAGTAGCGGCCCGAGGATTGATCCCTGAGGCACAGGACATGTTATAGTCTGGTAATCTGAATTTACTTCATTTATACAAACAAACTGCTGTCTGTTTTCTAAGTAACTTTTTATCCATTCATTCGCTATGCCCCTTATTCCATAATGTTCTAATTTTTTTAATAATACATTATGATCAATGGTATCAAATTCCTTTTTTTAAGTCTATAAAAAACCCTAATGTCGTCTTAGAGTTATCAATTGCATTTGTAATTTCTTCAATCAATTCAATTACTGCTAGTGAGGTAGAATGGTTGTGTCTAAATCCATACTGACTACTATATAGAATATGCCTAGAAGTAATATATGATAATACTCTGTGATTAAATAATTTCTCAAGTATTTTAGAAAACTGAGGTAACAGGGAGACTGGTCTATAATTAGAAAATATATGTGGATCATCGGCTTTGAATAACTGTATTACACAAGCTATTTTTTATTTATTGGGAAAAAATCCTTTGACCAATGATTGATTAAAGATATGTGTTAATGGTAGTGAGATATGATTTATCAGTTTCTTCACAAGTGCCATATCAATATCATCATAACCATTGAAATTCTTACTCTTTGTCTTATTTTCAATGCTTATCACTTCATCTTCTGTTATTGGGGATATGACTATTGATTGCATTTGCCTTTCATTTAAATATTCAGAGAATTTTGAAGTGTAATCTGGAATTTTGTTTGCTAGGTTTGGCCCCACATTAATAAAGAAATCATTGAAACCATTTGCAATATTCTTGTTGCCACTTACTGTGTTGTTATAACTTTTGAATTCAGTAGGGTAAAGTGTAGATTTAGATTTCTTGCTAATTAATGATTTCAAAATTTTCCATGTTGCTTTGATATTATTCTTGCACCTATTTAATAGGTCAGCATAATTATCTTTTTCACAAAATCTAAGTACTGAAGTTAGCTTATTCTTATAATTTTTATATTTTGTTTCTGATTCTAATTCTTTAGTCCCATATTTTAAGAATTGTTTATATAGTAGATTTTTCTTTTTGCATGCATTTTGTAGTGAGTTTGTGATCCATGGTTTATCCATCTTCAGCACTTCCTCCTGAACTGTCCAGAGCTAGAGCATGTCAAACGCCCAACTATGACAAAGATCAGAACGTTGATGCAGCAACAGAATATCGTGACTACAGCCGATTGCTGTATACAACTGATATTGGATGCAAGTAAGCTTACAGATTCACACTTTGAGACATTCGAAAAATATACAAGATAGATTCAAGATTCAAGATTATTTATTCAGTAATAAATATATATATATATATATAAATTATGGATTCAATTAAGTTGTCTGCTGAAGGCAATGCCTATTGTACATACACCTATACAAACAAATTAAACTGGACAGTAGCATACAAACACAGGAAGTAGACAAGTTAAATAAAAAATTAATACATGTCTAAGTAGTAGTAGTAGTAGTAGTAGTAGTAGTAGTAGTAGTAGTAGTAGTAGTAGTAGTAGTAGTAGTAGTAGTAGTAGTAGTAGAGTAGTAGTAGTAGTAGTAGTAGTAGTAGTAGTAGTAGTAGTAGTAGTAGTAGTAGTAGTAGTAGTAGTAGTAGTAGTAGTAGTAGTAGTAGTGGTGATGTTACAATACAACACAAACATTTATATTTTGGTTGACTTTGATTATACAGTACATCTCGGAAATAACCAGTTCATCTCAATAGTAAAATTAAAATGTTCTGTTGAATGTGTTGAACATAATTGAATTAGAAGCCACTGTTGCCATAGGCAGCAATGTCTTCCAATCAACCCACATTCAAAACATAAAAGAAAACATTTCTCACATTGATTTTTAAATTATTCTAACAACAAGGTACTGTTTTTGCTTAGAAGTATGTCAGGTCATCCCCGAGCTGTACTGTATTTGTGCAGTTCATAAGATGTTTACAGGATGCTGGCTAGTGGGCCGCATCCTTGGGCAAGGGTGGGAGCGAGGAATGGGAGGGGCATGGTGCGCATTCTCCTGTTCATCCAGTGGTTTGGTTTTATGAATCCTTTGCTTTGTTTATAGGTGTTACTCAGGCAGCTTTTAGTTTTGATGGAAAGATGTCTTGCGTGATAGATAGATTATAAATGTGGTTGAGGGGTATTAGTAGATCTACGGTGCAGTGTTTGAAAATACTCCACTTAAATCCATCGAGGCCAGCACTTTTTGCAGGGTTTAGTTCGCTAAGAATGTTAGAAATTTCTTCATTGCTGATTGGGTTAGCGAAAAAAGAGAAAAAAGATAACTATGCTCTAACCTACATAAGAAATGCTCTGGTCTACTCCGACTTAACCTTGAGAGACATCGTCCGTGAAACCAAATGATGTCGCGATTAATTATAAAGAAAGTAAAAATACAACCCCATCCAAACTATACAGTGAAATTAGATGAGAATATACTCCATATTTGGAGGTTGTTGTTGTTGTTCTGTAAATCCCTCCTCTCTGTTCTAGGAGAACCACCAGCTGGCACTAAGTTCCTAGCTGATGTAAAGTTTTGATTTTGTCGCGTTGTGTTAGCATGCCTTCTTGGACGAAATATAGTGTACTGAGACTTTCCAGTTAGTATGCAAGATCTCTTGAGGTGCAGCTTGAAACAGATGTCACGGGTGGCCTCCTCTAGCATGGTCGCGAGCGGATTGCATTTAGTGAATGTAAAAGGTTCGCCTGAGGGGTAACTCCGATGGTGTATGACGAAAATGACCGCCAGCTAAAATGACCGCGCCTGGGACAAGATTTTTATACTATTTTATTTATGTTTTAGATGTAAGGTGGTCATAGAATCTCCGTTTATTACTGCTTTTTGTAGCACTAAACTTCTTCTAAATATCTTTGAGCACTCTAGCATTATCTAGCAGACGTACAGTGTTCACTTTTTAAATTGCTACTTCCGGAATTTTCGTTCCCTTCTTTAGGCACAGTCTACGCGACGGTACCTAAAAAAACCACACAAATTTTATATAAGTTAAATTAGATAGGAACTCGTAGTAGGAAACATATAATATATATAATATATATTGTAACTTATATACGCATATAGAATATTCGTAGCGGATAGTAGTTATTGTTAGGCTTATTAGGAATACCATAGGAATACTATAGCGTCATTTTCGTCCCTACCGCGGTCATTTTAGCTCGCGGTCATTATGGACTGAGATCACTCCGATA